>WQNJ02000024.1:0-7500 GCA_016584745.2 Phylloscopus trochilus trochilus | reverse complement strand
TTAGGGTTAGGGTTAGGGTTAGGGTTAGGGTTAGGGTTAGGGTTAGGGTTAGGGTTAGGGTTAGGGTTAGGGTTAGGGTTAGGGTTAGGGTTAGGGTTAGGGTTAGGGTTAGGGTTAGGGTTAGGGTTAGGGTTAGGGTTAGGGTTAGGGTTAGGGTTAGGGTTAGGGTTAGGGTTAGGGTTAGGGTTAGGGTTAGGGTTAGGGTTAGGGTTAGGGTTAGGGTTAGGGTTAGGGTTAGGGTTAGGGTTAGGGTTAGGGTTAGGGTTAGGGTTAGGGTTAGGGTTAGGGTTAGGGTTAGGGTTAGGGTTAGGGTTAGGGTTAGGGTTAGGGTTAGGGTTAGGGTTAGGGTTAGGGTTAGGGTTAGGGTTAGGGTTAGGGTTAGGGTTAGGGTTAGGGTTAGGGTTAGGGTTAGGGTTAGGGTTAGGGTTAGGGTTAGGGTTAGGGTTAGGGTTAGGGTTAGGGTTAGGGTTAGGGTTAGGGTTAGGGTTAGGGTTAGGGTTAGGGTTAGGGTTAGGGTTAGGGTTAGGGTTAGGGTTAGGGTTAGGGTTAGGGTTAGGGTTAGGGTTAGGGTTAGGGTTAGGGTTAGGGTTAGGGTTAGGGTTAGGGTTAGGGTTAGGGTTAGGGTTAGGGTTAGGGTTAGGGTTAGGGTTAGGGTTAGGGTTAGGGTTAGGGTTAGGGTTAGGGTTAGGGTTAGGGTTAGGGTTAGGGTTAGGGTTAGGGTTAGGGTTAGGGTTAGGGTTAGGGTTAGGGTTAGGGTTAGGGTTAGGGTTAGGGTTAGGGTTAGGGTTAGGGTTAGGGTTAGGGTTAGGGTTAGGGTTAGGGTTAGGGTTAGGGTTAGGGTTAGGGTTAGGGTTAGGGTTAGGGTTAGGGTTAGGGTTAGGGTTAGGGTTAGGGTTAGGGTTAGGGTTAGGGTTAGGGTTAGGGTTAGGGTTAGGGTTAGGGTTAGGGTTAGGGTTAGGGTTAGGGTTAGGGTTAGGGTTAGGGTTAGGGTTAGGGTTAGGGTTAGGGTTAGGGTTAGGGTTAGGGTTAGGGTTAGGGTTAGGGTTAGGGTTAGGGTTAGGGTTAGGGTTAGGGTTAGGGTTAGGGTTAGGGTTAGGGTTAGGGTTAGGGTTAGGGTTAGGGTTAGGGTTAGGGTTAGGGTTAGGGTTAGGGTTAGGGTTAGGGTTAGGGTTAGGGTTAGGGTTAGGGTTAGGGTTAGGGTTAGGGTTAGGGTTAGGGTTAGGGTTAGGGTTAGGGTTAGGGTTAGGGTTAGGGTTAGGGTTAGGGTTAGGGTTAGGGTTAGGGTTAGGGTTAGGGTTAGGGTTAGGGTTAGGGTTAGGGTTAGGGTTAGGGTTAGGGTTAGGGTTAGGGTTAGGGTTAGGGTTAGGGTTAGGGTTAGGGTTAGGGTTAGGGTTAGGGTTAGGGTTAGGGTTAGGGTTAGGGTTAGGGTTAGGGTTAGGGTTAGGGTTAGGGTTAGGGTTAGGGTTAGGGTTAGGGTTAGGGTTAGGGTTAGGGTTAGGGTTAGGGTTAGGGTTAGGGTTAGGGTTAGGGTTAGGGTTAGGGTTAGGGTTAGGGTTAGGGTTAGGGTTAGGGTTAGGGTTAGGGTTAGGGTTAGGGTTAGGGTTAGGGTTAGGGTTAGGGTTAGGGTTAGGGTTAGGGTTAGGGTTAGGGTTAGGGTTAGGGTTAGGGTTAGGGTTAGGGTTAGGGTTAGGGTTAGGGTTAGGGTTAGGGTTAGGGTTAGGGTTAGGGTTAGGGTTAGGGTTAGGGTTAGGGTTAGGGTTAGGGTTAGGGTTAGGGTTAGGGTTAGGGTTAGGGTTAGGGTTAGGGTTAGGGTTAGGGTTAGGGTTAGGGTTAGGGTTAGGGTTAGGGTTAGGGTTAGGGTTAGGGTTAGGGTTAGGGTTAGGGTTAGGGTTAGGGTTAGGGTTAGGGTTAGGGTTAGGGTTAGGGTTAGGGTTAGGGTTAGGGTTAGGGTTAGGGTTAGGGTTAGGGTTAGGGTTAGGGTTAGGGTTAGGGTAGGGTTAGGGTTAGGGTTAGGGTAGGGTTAGGGTTAGGGTTAGGGTTAGGGTTAGGGTTAGGGTTAGGGTTAGGGTTAGGGTTAGGGTTAGGGTTAGGGTAGGGTTAGGGTTAGGGTTAGGGTTAGGGTTAGGGTTAGGGTTAGGGTTAGGGTTAGGGTTAGGGTTAGGGTTAGGGTTAGGGTTAGGGTTAGGGTTAGGGTTAGGGTTAGGGTTAGGGTTAGGGTTAGGGTTAGGGTTAGGGTTAGGGTTAGGGTTAGGGTTAGGGTTAGGGTTAGGGTTAGGGTTAGGGTTAGGGTTAGGGTTAGGGTTAGGGTTAGGGTTAGGGTTAGGGTTAGGGTTAGGGTTAGGGTTAGGGTTAGGGTTAGGGTTAGGGTTAGGGTTAGGGTTAGGGTTAGGGTTAGGGTTAGGGTTAGGGTTAGGGTTAGGGTTAGGGTTAGGGTTAGGGTTAGGGTTAGGGTTAGGGTTAGGGTTAGGGTTAGGGTTAGGGTTAGGGTTAGGGTTAGGGTTAGGGTTGGGTTAGGGTTAGGGTTAGGGTTAGGGTTAGGGTTAGGGTTAGGGTTAGGGTTAGGGTTAGGGTTAGGGTTAGGGTTAGGGTTAGGGTTAGGGTTAGGGTTAGGGTTAGGGTTAGGGTTAGGGTTAGGGTTAGGGTTAGGGTTAGGGTTAGGGTTAGGGTTAGGGTTAGGGTTAGGGTTAGGGTTAGGGTTAGGGTTAGGGTTAGGGTTAGGGTTAGGGTTAGGGTTAGGGTTAGGGTTAGGGTTAGGGTTAGGGTTAGGGTTAGGGTTAGGGTTAGGGTTAGGGTTAGGGTTAGGGTTAGGGTTAGGGTTAGGGTTAGGGTTAGGGTTAGGGTTAGGGTTAGGGTTAGGGTTAGGGTTAGGGTTAGGGTTAGGGTTAGGGTTAGGGTTAGGGTTAGGGTTAGGGTTAGGGTTAGGGTTAGGGTTAGGGTTAGGGTTAGGGTTAGGGTTAGGGTTAGGGTTAGGGTTAGGGTTAGGGTTAGGGTTAGGGTTAGGGTTAGGGTTAGGGTTAGGGTTAGGGTTAGGGTTAGGGTTAGGGTTAGGTTAGGGTTAGGGTTAGGGTTAGGGTTAGGGTTAGGGTTAGGGTTAGGGTTAGGGTTAGGGTTAGGGTTAGGGTTAGGGTTAGGGTTAGGGTTAGGGTTAGGGTTAGGGTTAGGGTTAGGGTTAGGGTTAGGGTTAGGGTTAGGGTTAGGGTTAGGGTTAGGGTTAGGGTTAGGGTTAGGTTAGGGTTAGGGTTAGGGTTAGGGTTAGGGTTAGGGTTAGGGTTAGGGTTAGGGTTAGGGTTAGGGTTAGGGTTAGGGTTAGGGTTAGGGTTAGGGTTAGGGTTAGGGTTAGGGTTAGGGTTAGGGTTAGGGTTAGGGTTAGGGTTAGGGTTAGGGTTAGGGTTAGGGTTAGGGTTAGGGTTAGGGTTAGGGTTAGGGTTAGGGTTAGGGTTAGGGTTAGGGTTAGGGTTAGGGTTAGGGTTAGGGTTAGGGTTAGGGTTAGGGTTAGGGTTAGGGTTAGGGTTAGGGTTAGGGTTAGGGTTAGGGTTAGGGTTAGGGTTAGGGTTAGGGTTAGGGTTAGGGTTAGGGTTAGGGTTAGGGTTAGGGTTAGGGTTAGGGTTAGGGTTAGGGTTAGGGTTAGGGTTAGGGTTAGGGTTAGGGTTAGGGTTAGGGTTAGGGTTAGGGTTAGGGTTAGGGTTAGGGTTAGGGTTAGGGTTAGGGTTAGGGTTAGGGTTAGGGTTAGGGTTAGGGTTAGGGTTAGGGTTAGGGTTAGGGTTAGGGTTAGGGTTAGGGTTAGGGTTAGGGTTAGGGTTAGGGTTAGGGTTAGGGTTAGGGTTAGGGTTAGGGTTAGGGTTAGGGTTAGGGTTAGGGTTAGGGTTAGGGTTAGGGTTAGGGTTAGGGTTAGGGTTAGGGTTAGGGTTAGGGTTAGGGTTAGGGTTAGGGTTAGGGTTAGGGTTAGGGTTAGGGTTAGGGTTAGGGTTAGGGTTAGGGTTAGGGTTAGGGTTAGGGTTAGGGTTAGGGTTAGGGTTAGGGTTAGGGTTAGGGTTAGGGTTAGGGTTAGGGTTAGGGTTAGGGTTAGGGTTAGGGTTAGGGTTAGGGTTAGGGTTAGGGTTAGGGTTAGGGTTAGGGTTAGGGTTAGGGTTAGGGTTAGGGTTAGGGTTAGGGTTAGGGTTAGGGTTAGGGTTAGGGTTAGGGTTAGGGTTAGGGTTAGGGTTAGGGTTAGGGTTAGGGTTAGGGTTAGGGTTAGGGTTAGGGTTAGGGTTAGGGTTAGGGTTAGGGTTAGGGTTAGGGTTAGGGTTAGGGTTAGGGTTAGGGTTAGGGTTAGGGTTAGGGTTAGGGTTAGGGTTAGGGTTAGGGTTAGGGTTAGGGTTAGGGTTAGGGTTAGGGTTAGGGTTAGGGTTAGGGTTAGGGTTAGGGTTAGGGTTAGGGTTAGGGTTAGGGTTAGGGTTAGGGTTAGGGTTAGGGTTAGGGTTAGGGTTAGGGTTAGGGTTAGGGTTAGGGTTAGGGTTAGGGTTAGGGTTAGGGTTAGGGTTAGGGTTAGGGTTAGGGTTAGGGTTAGGGTTAGGGTTAGGGTTAGGGTTAGGGTTAGGGTTAGGGTTAGGGTTAGGGTTAGGGTTAGGGTTAGGGTTAGGGTTAGGGTTAGGGTTAGGGTTAGGGTTAGGGTTAGGGTTAGGGTTAGGGTTAGGGTTAGGGTTAGGGTTAGGGTTAGGGTTAGGGTTAGGGTTAGGGTTAGGGGTTAGGGTTAGGGTTAGGGTTAGGGTTAGGGTTAGGGTTAGGGTTAGGGTTAGGGTTAGGGTTAGGGTTAGGGTTAGGGTTAGGGTTAGGGTTAGGGTTAGGGTTAGGGTTAGGGTTAGGGTTAGGGTTAGGGTTAGGGTTAGGGTTAGGGTTAGGGTTAGGGTTAGGGTTAGGGTTAGGGTTAGGGTTAGGGTTAGGGTTAGGGTTAGGGTTAGGGTTAGGGTTAGGGTTAGGGTTAGGGTTAGGGTTAGGGTTAGGGTTAGGGTTAGGGTTAGGGTTAGGGTTAGGGTTAGGGTTAGGGTTAGGGTTAGGGTTAGGGTTAGGGTTAGGGTTAGGGTTAGGGTTAGGGTTAGGGTTAGGGTTAGGGTTAGGGTTAGGGTTAGGGTTAGGGTTAGGGTTAGGGTTAGGGTTAGGGTTAGGGTTAGGGTTAGGGTTAGGGTTAGGGTTAGGGTTAGGGTTAGGGTTAGGGTTAGGGTTAGGGTTAGGGTTAGGGTTAGGGTTAGGGTTAGGGTTAGGGTTAGGGTTAGGGTTAGGGTTAGGGTTAGGGTTAGGGTTAGGGTTAGGGTTAGGGTTAGGGTTAGGGTTAGGGTTAGGGTTAGGGTTAGGGTTAGGGTTAGGGTTAGGGTTAGGGTTAGGGTTAGGGTTAGGGTTAGGGTTAGGGGTTAGGGTTAGGGTTAGGGTTAGGGTTAGGGTTAGGGTTAGGGTTAGGGTTAGGGTTAGGGTTAGGGTTAGGGGTTAGGGTTAGGTTAGGGTTAGGGTTAGGGTTAGGGTTAGGGTTAGGGTTAGGGTTAGGGTTAGGGTTAGGGTTAGGGTTAGGGTTAGGGTTAGGGTTAGGGTTAGGGTTAGGGTTAGGGTTAGGGTTAGGGTTAGGGTTAGGGTTAGGGTTAGGGTTAGGGTTAGGGTTAGGGTTAGGGTTAGGGTTAGGGTAGGGTTAGGGTTAGGGTTAGGGTTAGGGTTAGGGTTAGGGTTAGGGTTAGGGTTAGGGTTAGGGTTAGGGTTAGGGTTAGGGTTAGGGTTAGGGTTAGGGTTAGGGTTAGGGTTAGGGTTAGGGTTAGGGTTAGGGTTAGGGTTAGGGTTAGGGTTAGGGTTAGGGTTGTAGGGTTAGGGTTAGGGTTAGGGTTAGGGTTAGGGTTAGGGTTAGGGTTAGGGTTAGGGTTAGGTTAGGGTTAGGGTTAGGGTTAGGGTTAGGGTTAGGGTTAGGGTTAGGGTTAGGGTTAGGGTTAGGGTTAGGGTTAGGGTTAGGGTTAGGGTTAGGGTTAGGGTTAGGGTTAGGGTTAGGGTTAGGGTTAGGGTTAGGGTTAGGGTTAGGGTTAGGGTTAGGGTTAGGGTTAGGGTTAGGGTTAGGGTTAGGGTTAGGGTTAGGGTAGGTTAGGGTTAGGGTTAGGGTTAGGGTTAGGGTTAGGGTTAGGGTTAGGGTTAGGGTTAGGGTTAGGGTTAGGGTTAGGGGTTAGGGTTAGGGTTAGGGTTAGGGTTAGGTTAGGGTTAGGGTAGGGTTAGGGTTAGGGTTAGGGTTAGGGTTAGGGTTAGGGTTAGGGTGGTTAGGGTTAGGGTTAGGGTTAGGGTTAGGGTTAGGGTTAGGGTTAGGGTTAGGGTTAGGGTTAGGGTTAGGGTTAGGGTTAGGGTTAGGGTTAGGGTTAGGGTTAGGGTTAGGGTTAGGGTTAGGGTTAGGGTTAGGGTTAGGGTTAGGGTTAGGGTTAGGGTTAGGGTTAGGGTTAGGGTTAGGGTTAGGGTTAGGGTTAGGGTTAGGGTTAGGGTTAGGGTTAGGGTTAGGGTTAGGGTTAGGGTTAGGGTTAGGGTTAGGGTTAGGGTTAGGGTTAGGGTTAGGGTTAGGGTTAGGGTTAGGGTTAGGGTTAGGGTTAGGGTTAGGGTTAGGGTTAGGGTTAGGGTTAGGGTTAGGGTTAGGGTTAGGGTTAGGGTTAGGGTTAGGGTTAGGGTTAGGGTTAGGGTTAGGGTTAGGGTTAGGGTTAGGGTTAGGGTTAGGGTTAGGGTTAGGGTTAGGGTTAGGGTTAGGGTTAGGGTTAGGGTTAGGGTTAGGGTTAGGGTTAGGGTTAGGGTTAGGGTTAGGGTTAGGGTTAGGGTTAGGGTTAGGGTTAGGGTTAGGGTTAGGGTAGGGTTAGGGTTAGGGTTAGGGTTAGGTTAGGGTTAGGGTTAGGGTTAGGGTTAGGGTTAGGGTTAGGGTTAGGGTTAGGGTTAGGGTTAGGGTTAGGGTTAGGGTTAGGGTTAGGGTTAGGGTTAGGGTTAGGGTTAGGGTTAGGGTTAGGGTTAGGGTTAGGGTTAGGGTTAGGGTTAGGGTTAGGGTTAGGGTTAGGGTTAGGGTTAGGGTTAGGGTTAGGGTTAGGGTTAGGGTTAGGGTTAGGGTTAGGGTTAGGGTTAGGGTTAGGGTTAGGGTTAGGGTTAGGGTTAGGGTTAGGGTTAGGGTTAGGGTTAGGGTTAGGGTTAGGGTTAGGGTTAGGGTTAGGGTAGGGTTAGGGTTAGGGTTAGGGTTAGGGTTAGGGTTAGGGTTAGGGTTAGGGTTAGGGTTAGGGTTAGGGTTAGGGTTAGGGTTAGGGTTAGGGTTAGGGTTAGGGTTAGGGTTAGGGTTAGGGTTAGGGTTAGGGTTAGGGTTAGGGTTAGGGTTAGGGTTAGGGTTAGGGTTAGGGTTAGGGTTAGGGTTAGGGTTAGGGTTAGGGTTAGGGTAGGGTTAGGGTTAGGGTTAGGGTTAGGGTTAGGGTTAGGGTTAGGGTTAGGGTTAGGGTTAGAGGTTAGGGTTAGGGTAGTTAGGGTTAGGGTTAGGTAGGG